>JAQPZY010001497.1:1925000-1975000 GCA_029931535.1 Margaritifera margaritifera
ATAATTTATTCTACTCAAAAATAAATAAGGGATATAACGTGACTCCTGTTATAGGAACTAGTTCAGTTAGGTATCAATTATTTTATGAAATGAGACTAGAAAGATGAAATTATGACATCGGTGTTCGCGTATCTCATGCGCGCATGGTTTCTTCATGGAAACTATCTACTAACCGAATGCACATAAAATCTCTATTGATATGAGGGACATTTCTGTGGGTATCTTTGCCAGTTATCAAGATATAATATTTTCACTGTTACATATATTCTACCGGTCAAATCGGCGACTAACCTTCATTCATTTATTAATCGAATATGTAAACCACTTCCTATCATCTACGACTTTTAATCTTGACCTCGTGTCTGACACTCCTAACAGTGATGCATTTTCAGAAGGACGAATGCAAATAAAAATCGCCATTATTAAGATTAGGTGGTGAAAATACAGCATACCTTAGGACATTTTTGTATGGGAAGGGCTCAATTTACGGATTTAAGTCCGGATTAATTTTATTTGTATGTTGCTGGAAATTTATTATACCATTATCGATATTATCCCTACGCCTACTAGCTTGGCTGACACGTGTATATGTTAAGAGTCTATAAAAATAGTTCCAAATATTTGAACCCTTTACTTTGTTTGTTGCGATGATTTGCTAAGGTCAGTCTCATATATGTATTGACTGTAATTTGAATTAAGTAAATTTCTTCGTAAAAACATGTTAACATGTGTTTTTGCAAAACGTAAAATTTCCCATGGTCATTGGAGCACTTCCTTTGTTAAATCTTCAGTTTCGGAGGTGCGTACTTCTTGCACGTTGACAAGCTGTTCAGTTTTGGAGGTCAGTAAATCTTGCATGTAGTCCGCAATCCAATAATGCCTACATGGAACTGGATTCGAATCATTGTCGTCTCTTTCCGACGCGAGTCGAATAAATTCGACTGTCTGAAAGAGTCTCGGAGGTAATCGTAGTGGTACTTCCCAAACTGGTAGGATTTTGGCGGACGAACGTCCGGCAAGATGTGAGAAGAACAGATTCTTATAAATCATAGGTGTTGAAAATAACACTTGACAACCTTTCAACAATCAAAAGGTGCAGGTACTTCACCTGGACTTTTAATTTTTAATGTTATTCCTACAACTTTGCAATGAAACAATTGAAGAAAACAATCAGTTTCAATAACCTGAAACTATTGCTAACATTACTGTTAGTGATGATAGGTCGCTAGTCATTGTGACGTCATGAAGTTATTATGACGTAGTAAAAAATCATTTCAACATATCCACTATTTACATCCGAAGTTTTTCCTAACATGCAGCGGAAAAGAGCGAGGACATTCCGACTGAATGGAAGTGGTCGGTTTTGAAAAACACCGGAACTTATCAAATTTGACAGTCATCCTTGAACAAAATAATGTTGGTAAATAATTTTAACATTTTTAAAGCTACTTCATGTTTGTTGATACATACCTTTTCAAGTGAATACATCTAAAAGTAAACTACCGCTAAATATATGCGCATTACAAGATGAATTTAAAATTGTAAAGCAGCATATTTATGTCTGTTACTAAAGAATAACTGGAATTATGAAGGTATGGATTAGAAAGTAACAGTTACTTTTTCGGACATTAAACCTATGTTATTAAACTAATATTGAACTGATGTTATTAAACGGACATTGAACTTATGTTATTAAACGGACATTGAACGTATGTTATTAAACGGACATTGAACTTATGTTATTAAACAGACATTGAAAACTTATGTTATTAAACGGCCATTTAACGTATGTTATTAAACGGACATTGAAAACGTATGTTATTAAACGGACATTGAAGGTATGTTATAAAACGGACATTCAACTTATGTTATAAGCAGAGTAATAAATTAGGCTTTAAATGCCAGCTTTTGTTTTAGTTTATACATGGAGTGATTTTATAGTCTCTAATTTCGGCTCAGGTTTTGAAAAGAAGATACTAAATCCATTTTGATAAGTGTCTACATGCATCAGAAAGACTTTGGGATAGAAAAAAAGAAGATACTAAATCCATTTTGATAAGTGTCTACATGCATCAGAAAGACTTTGGGATAGAAAAAAAGAAGATACTAAATCCATTTTGATAAGTGTCTACATGCATCAGAAAGACTTTGGGATAGAAAAAAAGAAGATACTAAATCCATTTTGATAAGTGTCTACATGCATCAGAAAGGCTTTGGGATAGAAAAAAAGAAGATACTAAATCCATTTTGATAAGTGTCTACATGCATCAGAAAGACTTTGGGATAGAAAAAAAGAAGATACTAAATCCATTTTGATAAGTGTCTACATGCATCAGAAAGACTTTGGGATAGAAAAAAGAAGATACTAAATCCATTTTGATAAGTGTCTACATGCATCAGAAAGACTTTGGGATAGAAAAAAAGAAGATACTAAATCCATTTTGATAAGTGTCTACATGCATCAGAAAGACTTTGGGATAGAAAAAAAGAAGATACTAAATCCATTTTGATAAGTGTCTACATGCATCAGAAAGACTTTGGGATAGAAAAAAAGAAGATACTAAATCCATTTTGATAAGTGTCTACATGCATCAGAAAGACTTTGGGATAGAAAAAAAGAAGATACTAAATCCATTTTGATAAGTGTCTACATGCATCAGAAAGACTTTGGGATAGAAAAAAAGAAGATACTAAATCCATTTTGATAAGTGTCTACATGCATCAGAAAGACTTTGGGATAGAAAAAAAGAAGATACTAAATCCATTTTGATAAGTGTCTACAAGCATCAGAAAGACTTTGGGATAGAAAAAAAGAAGATACTAAATCCATTTTGATAAGTGTCTACATGCATCAGAAAGACTTTGGGATAGAAAAAAAGAAGATACTAAATCCATTTTGATAAGTGTCTACATGCATCAGAAAGACTTTGGGATAGAAAAAAAGAAGATACTAAATCCATTTTGATAAGTGTCTACATGCATCAGAAAGACTTTGGGATAGAAAAAAAGAAGATACTAAATCCATTTTGATAAGTGTCTACAAGCATCAGAAAGACTTTGGGATAGAAAAAAAGAAGATACTAAATCCATTTTGATAAGTGTCTACATGCATCAGAAAGACTTTGGGATAGAAAAAAATACAAAAGAATGAAATAGGCTCACAAAACAAAAACAAAACAATACACTTAAAAGCTGGGATAGGAAAGAATACAAACGAAAGGAAGGGGTCTACAAAACAAAAACAAAACAAGACAATTAAAAGCTGGGAAACACACGAATTCAGATAGTCAAGTAGACAGCATCATGCTTAGGAAGTAGTCAAATCCTCGATTGGTACAAAAGTGGCTTGAAAATTAGAGAGCAATATATAAGCAGAGGTAAGATTTAATGATTTAATAAAGGAAGAAAAGAAAAAGCCTAAGCAATGCTGTAACATCAGATGCAAAACGCATATACACAGGAAAATTGCTGGGAAGAGATAATCCGAATTTGTTTGCTCTGAGTAACCACGTGAAAGCATTAGGTATCCCTATAGTTTCATCTAGGGAACTTTTGTGTGTGTGTGTGTGTGTGTGTGTGTGAGATAGAGAGAGATAGATAGATAGATAGATAGAGAGAGAGAGAGAGAGAGAGAGAGAGAGAGAGGCAGATAGACATACATTGTGTGACATACTCACTACTGTTATGCCCACATACATCCGAATGAGAAAACGTTTCGAACTACACTGTCTACTCTGTCTTCGTTTAATCCTGCACGAATATTTTCAACATTGAGTCAACACTAAGAGTCAATAGGCAGGAAGCAATTTATAATTGATTATAAGACTTGATCCTTGAAAGAAGGCGTCTTAAAAGTGATATCGATCCACTAATGACGGATACCTTTATTACTATACTATCTTGTGAAATGATTCCATTCAAATTGATCCTACACTTTTATCGGTAATATTCTCTCTCTCTCTCTCTCTCTCTCTCTCTCTCTCTCTCTCTCTCTCTCTCTCTCTCTATATATATATATATATATATATATATATATATATATATATATATATATACACACATATTAGTTCACAGAATTAAAATCTTTGACCCCCATTTTCCCATTTACATATTTCTTATTGGCCTACAACATTAATATTATATATATATATATATATATATATATATATATATATATATATATATATATATATATTAGCTTAGTGGGGATAAGACGGAAATGACAGATACCTTTTCAAATTCTAATACTGAGATTATTGAACCCATGCTCTTTTATTTAACAAAGTTGAATCAGTTAAATTAAGTATTCTCCTTTGTACAAATCACAGGTATTAAGTTTATTATAGCGAATATGAATTTTTTTTTCTAAATCTTGAGTGGAAGTTGCATTTGTCGAATCATATTTCCCTTCCACTGTAGAACCATATGTAAATAATGCAAATTATTCTATGACTAATGATAATCAAATGTGCAAATAATCTATCGTATTTTGATAACATATCCTATGTTTACAATGATTAGAATTAGGACATAACTTGTTTATGTTTGCAGTTATTTCGAATTAGGCGATATCTAGTCAATGTTTGTAGATGATTAAAATTAGTGGATAACTATACTATTTTTATAGATGATTAAAATTAGGGGATAACTATACTATGTTTGCAGATGATTAAAATTAGTGGATAACTATACTATGTTTGCAGATGATTAAAATTAGTGGATAACTATACTATGTTTGCAGATGATTAAAATTAGGGGATAACTATACCATGTTTATGGATGATTAAAATTAGGGGATAACTATACTATGTTTGCAGATGATTAAAATTAGTGGATAACTATACTATGTTTATGAATGATTAAAATTGGGGATACCTATACTATGTTTGCAGATGATTAGAATTAGGATATAGCTAGTCTATGTTTGTGGATGATTAGAATTAGGAGATAACAGTTGTATGTTTATAGATGATTAAAATTAGGAGATACGTATACTCGGTTTGTAGATGATTAGAATTAGGGGACAACTATACTCAGTTTGTAGATGATTAGAATTAGGGGATAACTAAACTGTAGATGATTAGAATTAGGAGATAACTATACTATGTTTGTAGCTAATTAGAATTAGGAGATACGTATACTATATTTACAGATGATTAGAATTAAGGGATAACTATACTAGGTTTATAGATGATTAGAATTAGAGGATAGCTATACTATGTAGATGATTAGAAGTAGGATAACTATTCTCAGTTTGCAGATAATTAAAATTAGGGGATAACTATACTATGTTTGTGGCTAATTAGAACTAGGGGATAACCAGTCTATGTTTGTAGATGATTAGAATTAGGGGATAACTAGTCTATGTTTGTAGATGATTAGTAAATCTGTAAATCTGTATATTATACTAAACCTACAGCCTAAATAGACATCCTGGATTAAATATTATAAATCTGTATTAAAGGCTGTCCAAGTCTTCAAAATTTAGCCAGATAAAGAAATGAAAAATTGCAAGGACTCCTCAGTAATTAATCAACTCTATGCATGATAAGGGCAATAAATTTACCTTATTATTATAGTCTGAAATATGAAATTAAATCGTCTAAAATGGGAACGGCCAATATCTTGCTTTATTTTCTTAATAAAAATTGAAAATAAGCCTAGTGGAAACTTGCATAGCTATCGTTCGCTGAGAGAAGGGGTCATTGGCCGATTGAAATCCTTGCAGGTAGAAAATATTTTATTTGGGAATTATGGCTGCAATATTTAGGAAACCATCGAGAGCTAGGACATCCTTACAGGTGAAAATGACTGGCTTTAGATTTATGTCTACAATATTTAGGAAACCATCGATAGATAATCAAATTTACATCAGTCTAAATGCTAGCTGGTCTTAATTGAATGGTGTGAATTCCAAATATTTTTCGAAACATTCTGTTTGCTCCTTATGTAGTCATAATGAAGATACCACACTAGATTCATCAGAAATTAAGAAGCATTTCAAAAGTTAGCTTACCCTACAGAACGTTAGTAAATAGTTTTCTGAAAAGAACAAAAAAAAAAAAAAAAAAGGAAAAACAACAACAACAACGACAACAAAGAGCCTCTATTATGCTGTATAGCTAATGTATGCACCCATTACATTACATAAGACATAACATAAAATTTTCCCAATGACAGTCCTACGAAAAAATAAAACGTTCCCAATGACAGTCCTACGTAACATTCCACAAATTATCATATAAACGCCCAAGTTCCAAATAATAAAAGTACTGTGCTGTATAAAATTATAAATATGTTGTTTATGGGAATGCACAGGTGTTGTGGCAGTTAGTGGGAATGCATGGCTGTTGTGGAAAATAGTGAGAATGTGTGGATGTTGTGGCAGCTAGTTGGAATGCATGGGTGTTGTGGAGGTTAGTGGGAATGCATGGGTGTTGTGGAAGTTAGTGTGAATGCATGGCTGTTGTGACAATTAGTGGAAATGCATGGGTGTTGTAGCAGTTAGTGGGAATGCATGGATGATGTGGTAGTTTGTTATTATAATTATTTTCTTAGGTTTGTATGCTGATAACAATTATATATAAGTTTGTAATATGTCAATCGTTCAGAGAAAAAAATTCTCCCAAACTTTTTTTTTTTTTTTTACAATAGTGTAGATTACGATATTTAGAAATAAAGTATGACAAACCTTAGAAATAGTAAGATAAATTGCACATTAAATGACTCAAGGAAAACGTTGAGAATACAACGGAAATCGTGAAATTACAAAGTTTGCCAAATAAGTTTTTGAAGGTTTTACTATCACAGTCACATAAAAACGCTCTTTTTTTCATTTGATAAAAACAATTTTACACTATAATGTTTTTCTCATGAGGTTCGAGAACATGCACTTGATATCGATTGATTTCAAAATTCTGAAAGACTCTTTTTTCAGCGAAATGTTTTTATTCAATTTAGTTTGCAAAAGAGAAGCGTGAAAATTAATCTTTAAGTGAGCACTTTTTGATCCGAAAAAAATATAAAAAAAAACGACAGAACACTGGTGTCTCATTATTTGCAAATAAAGAAGCTCAGACCACGCGATATTCAAGACATATACATGCTTCTTACTGCACGAGGACCATTTTATTTAATGCCAGCCCGGAAAGGCTTTAAGTAAATTAAGGGTTTCATCACACCCATTAAATATCGAGACTGGTAAACATGCTGGAAAGGAACGGCATGAAAGGAGATGTGAACTTTTTTTAAATAATGATGTAGAAGATGAATACCATTTTGTCTTAATCTGTCCTCTTTACCTCTCACTTAGAAAATCGTATATTGATCCTTATTATTGGCAGAAACCAAGCATGTATAAACTACTACAATTACTTAAAAATGACGATTAAAAAACTGTATTAAAAAAAGTAATCAAAACTAAATAAAAATCCTAGATCAATATGTGTATCATGCATTCCAGCCAAGATTGTCTTATCTCGATGTCTAATTCTCTCTCTCTCTCTCTCTCTCTCTCTCTCTTTTCGAGGATTTATGTGTACATAGATTTTCTATCGCTATTATCCATTCACGTATGCATGAATGTATTATACATGCATCATATATTGCATTAACTATGGTTTTTATTTTGCATACATCAAATCATTAAAGCGTTGTTCTATTCTGTGTTGAATGTTCTGTGTTCTATGTGATTTTGGCAACTCTTGATTCCAATATTGCTATATGGATTGTGACCGATTAACATAGTCTATAATATCAGTATGGTTCATCATATATATAAATTTGATCGATACTAACTCACATAGACATTTCAGACAGGTAGGCAATGTTCACTTTTACTCCTTGGACTACAATGATCATACACATATATTTGCATATAAATATAAACTGAACCTCAAGGTAGCTGCCAAAAGGACATGTATCTAATATCAATGACTAGTCTTCTAGCCATTAATTTCAGAATGTTTTGTCTGGTTAAATGTCTGAAGAAAATTAGATCTTCGGCCAGTAATTAAATGTCACATTTGCATTTTGTTTTCACGTATAATCGTCATGACTGGCGAACGTGGACGTAACGGATCAGCTAATGTTACAGATGAAAAATGGTTTTATTCACTTGAGCAAGAGTTATAGGAAGAAAATACAAATGAGTAAATCATTTATTCTGATAATTATTAGCTATTTTATTCATTTTGTGTTATGCGTTATTGAATTTGTGGAAGAATCGTATTGGCAGTTGCCGACGAGAAAAACTATAAATGCCATAGAATATTTTATTACATAATATAAGACATAAATAAATTCTTGCGAACAACATTCATTGAAATCTAACATGGAACATGTAATTATTCCTAAAACGTCCATTGTTTTCCTCCGTTTTCAAGCAAATAAATGTGCAAGATCCTGCTTAATATACATCCTGTATGAATGAAACCCATTTATAATGATGTCATATTTTCTGTAAAGAGACGTAGTCACGTGTCACGTGGTTGGTAACGGTACCTACAAACGCTTGGATACCTTCAATACAGGAAAATAGTGAATATTAACCCAATGCAAAATTATTGGAAATTAGTAGTACATTATAATGTGTTATATTATTGTTAAATAGTTGCTCTTTGATCATAATGACCGCCCATACATAATTTACAATATTCAAATACAATAAACTTTATTTAACTTCGGTAGTCTGGACAAAACCTGTTTTGCCGGCGTGGAACGGAACGGAATATTTTGTGCGATTTGGCTTAAAAGCTTCTGTCTTGAACCATTCGTAACTGAATTTACTCCTCAATCTCTGAATATACATTTTGTTTTCTTCCGAATAAATACATGTTATCGGTACAGTAACTTGATCTGTGTGCTTGTATTGCGTCTAAATTGACATTGGACATCCAATCTCGCAAGCCTCAAAGGGTCGAGCCTGATCCAATGTCCTTCCGCTATCAAACGAATTGATTGATACAAGTACCCATATCAAGTCACTATACTAATGATGTGTTTATTAGAGACCCTAAACAATTATTTCCTAATAATAATAATAATAATAATAACCAAATTTTAATGTGGTTGTTCTTTTACTTTGATTGCATGCATCTACTCACATTGTACATTGCGTAATTGTTACGATGCCGTTTTTCGGTGACGTCATACTTGACAGAGGGGAATCTTATTCTTTATTATACACCTACCAATTTTCTACCCAAGAAAGAGACAGAATTTTACCATTTCCTACAAGCAGGAAAACGATGCACTCGTTTTCCAAACCCGTATCACCATACTCTCAAACGAGGCTGAGACAACTTTATCCTCGAGGTTTCCTGGTGACAATAGCAGCGCCCCTAGCGATGGAATGCCAACACTAGCAGTAAACAAAGCTCTCACAGCGACGTTAGTTAAAAAACCTTGCGTTATATGTACAATATCTTAAAGTTCTAAACCATGTTTTTGTCACAACAACAATAAAAAGCAATTTTTTCCTTTATTTTGAAGTAGTAAAATATTGCCAAAATGTTCGTCTGAAACAAGATCATATTCGGAAATCGCGTACCAAAACATTACAGTTGTACAGTACAACCCATTTACGGAAAATTCATAAATGGTAACGTTAGTGAGTTTCACGCATAATGGATGAATTTGAAATTATAAATGAGTAATATTCTCTGCAACAAATCTGAACCATCAAGTTACAACAATTTCTCCAATCCTGTTCTAAATAACTGTCAAAATAATGTTGTAATTCCCGTGTCAAGTTCCCATCAGAGCATCTCACAATGTGACGCCAGAAACAGTTCAACCGCATTCATCCTTGCCTCTGAAAGAAACTTTCAGTCATTCAGCTTTTGAAATCTTCCGTGATGCAAAATTTCAGAACTGCACAATAACTGTAAATCACATATATGAGTAGTCTGCCCTCAAGCGTCGAAGAATTCGTGTTATTGACAGTGATGGTAGTCAAACTGAGCGTGCGTTGTTTCACATACTTCATTCATAAAACTAATATTCATGCGCATGTCAGCCTTTCAAAAAGTAATTTGGTTTATGCTTTAAGATGAAGTTCGTATTATAGAGGTTGAAATGTTTAGCAATTTCTTGTGTTTTTCAACTACATATAGTGATTTTATTAAATTATCTGAAAATTGAAAGGTATATAACAAAAATATCATTATCACAGTAATGCGATTTTGATAGCTAGATCACGTCTCGTTGTCAGCATAAAAATCCGGATCATGACTCGACGCTTCGCGTCTCGTAATGATCCGGATTTTCTAATGCTGACAATTCGACGTGATCTAGCAATCAAGTTCGCGTTACTGTGATAATACTATATATGTATGAGAAGTACATGTGATACAAAAGTTTCAGATCAGCCTAGGGAAAAATTAGCTTTTATCATAAGTTGTATAGAGATTGGTATATGCATGTAATTATAATCACTATCTTTAATATATACGAGTATCTTGTTCAACTCCAACCAAACGACGGCTTATGTATAGTGAAACATCCTATACTTACCAGAGTTGCTAGACAGACACAAAACTTGTCTCCCAACAAGCTAATTAAAATAACTACCTTATAAATCTCTATCTATCTATCTATCTATCTATCTATCTATCTATATATATATATATATATATATATATATATATATATATATATATATATATAATAAAAAGTTATGAACACGACTCTAAACTAGTATATGCCAGTTATATACACAATAAAATGCAGATGACTAATGTAGGGTGCGGTGAAAAAAAGTGGACTCAGTAGAACATTTTAATCAGCCATTCAACTCACTTGAAAAATATAGACCATTTACCACGCTTTAGTCGAAGTAATGTCAATGATGTGTTATAGCCGAGTACTGATACTCCCGTCTTTTGTTTTCCATTGGATTTTTATCCATACACGAAAAGCATGTATGCCACTTTATCAGAAGCTGCACTTGTCCCTCGACTCAATAAATCTTGAATCTAATTGACTCAATTTGTTCTACGTGCGAGCAGCTTATGACATGTAGACATTTTCAAACCTAGTAAGTGCTTTCCTGAAATAGTGAGGCTCTGTGAAAAGGTTCTCTATTAAATTATTACTCTAGAAGAAAAATATTTCGTGGACAACTTAGGCAAATTCAGTATTATTACTACAATAAATTATTTCTACTCCAGGCGATGTATTGTCTTTAATACACCGCTTGGAATAAAAATAATGTGTTGTGCTTATAATATTGAATTTTTCTCATTCGTCTTAGTACTATGTCCCATATAGTAGTAATGCTGGAATACCACTAGATTAGTACAGGAAATCGATAATGTTCTTTCCCTCTCTGATAGTGAAGTGAGGATAATAATTGTTTTACTATAATAATAATAATAATGATAATACTACCACTACTACTACTACTACTACTACTAATAATAATAATAATGATTTAATTAGGCTACTGTTAGGTTCAAGATAATTGAATTGTCAGACAATATAACCAACTGAAAACACTCATCTTGTTGTGAGGAACAATAACATTAATGTTGAGAGAGTTCATTTCTCAGAAGCATTAATTTATGTGTATTTAATTCCAATGATAATTGAATGTATCACCTACTAAGTCATTTGACTAATTCAGTCTCATTTTAATTAAATATCACATACTAGAATATTGCGAACCTACGACTGTTTGTATTTAGTGCTGGTAAAAGGCTAAATGTCGGTAAAATTTTACAGAGCTTATGTTATTACATCAGCCGATGTTAAATAAAACTTATATAATTTTATATTACCGTATCTTGGTAAAACTAGATGAAAGATAATTCAGGACTGTACATTTTATCCCTTTAACCTATATCATTTATAGGTTATTGTATGTGAATTGTACGAAATGACGGGACTAGCTGTCGTGGCATCTGGCCGACAAACTTGCGAGAGGACTACGCCCAAACAACGAGTCCACCCGAGATATTAAACAGTACACATACAAACTTTTGTTTATTATATACCAAAATTAGTATTAGTTACCAGATCTCAAAACATCACCATAATGAAAAATACAAATGCTTAGACAAATATTCTCTTTTCTTACTTCTAGCTTCAGTGATAATTTCGTTCATGATTAGCCTAAATAAATTTGGGCAGTTCAAATAAGGTTTGAAAAAACTTTGTGATTTCATAATGTAAAAACATGATTGATATAATGTTATAACGAGTATCCTGGACAACGGTATTTATATACAAACCACTCGTCCTTATCTGTTTGGTGATATTATTATGCCATTTTACATAATAAAAAAAAGGGAAGGACGGATGTTGAATTTGGCTGACTATGTGAACACCGAATCTTGTGACATAAAAGTGGGGAAATTTCATAACATTATACATTTTCAAAATTTTAATTTTGATAGCTTTTTTTTCGTTTAGATAAAGAGAATCGGTGAAATAAAATAGATGGTATTATCTAGAAATCAAAGGATGAAACTTTTATGACTTCAAGTTTGATTTTACAACTTAGCAAGGAGACATGAGAAAAAATAATAATAAAATGTCAAACATTTTTGCAAACTAAGTATACACACATTAAAAACATTCATTTAGCCAACCACCGCATTCAGAAGACCCACTTTTGACAGGCGCTAGAATGATCTGCTCTGATGAAGAGACATTAGAAAAACAATCTAAAGAATTGTCCCAAGAACTAGTCAAGCGGAACTATGACAGAAAAATTGTGGATGACGCCATATAAAAGGCAAAAATGGAAAATCGGGACGACCTTTTGCTGTATAAAACAAGGGAAAATATTCAAAAGATACCATTGGTCCTGATTTTCCCACCCATATTGCATTCCAGTAAGTAAAATCATTGAGCAACACTGGTCTATCACTGAGTAATCCGAAAACCTAAAAAATCTTTTTCCAAAATAAACCATTCACAGCATACCGCAGACCAAAACATCTGAGAGGCGTCCTCGTCAGATCGAAACATCTGAGAGGCATCCTCGTCAGATCAAAACTAAAACCCCTGACAAACAAAACAACAAATGGATCATCCGAATCTTGTGGGAATAAGAGATGCAAGACATGCCAAAACATGATGAAGACTAGAGAGTTCTCTACCATAGTAAAGGTCGAAAAACTCGGTATTCACAGCGTTATCATCACATGCAAAACATAAAATGTGATATACTTAAAAAAACATTCAAACTTTGTTCATTCCAGTAAGTGAGGAAGACCAGGAAACAAAAACAAAAAAACAAAAAACAGGAGGATGACTTTGCTAGAAGACCCGTTGTCCGACTGGCAAACCCAAACTTTGTTAGAAGACCTGTTGACTGACTGGCAAACCCAAACTTTGTTAGAAGACCCGTTGTCTGACTGGCAAACCCAAACTTTGCTAGAAGACCCGTTGTCCGACTGACAAACATACACTTTGCTAGAAGACCCGTTGTCCGACTGGCAAACCCAAACTTTGCTAGAAGACCCGTTGTCCGACAGGCAAATCCAAAATTTGCTAGAAGACCCGTTGTCCGACAGGCAAATCCAAAATTTGCTAGAAGACCCGTTGCAGACCAGGCAAATCCAAAATTTGCTAGAAGACCCGTTGTCCGACAGGCAAATCCAAAGTTGCTAGAAGACCCGTTGTCCGACAGGCAAATCCAAAATTTGCTAGAAGACCCGTTGTCCGACAGGCAAATCCAAAATTTGCTAGAAGACACGTTGTCCGACAGGCAAATCCAAAATTTGCTGGAAGACACGTTGTCCGACAGGCAAATCCAAAATTTGCTGGAAGACACGTTGTCCGACAGGCAAATCCAAAATTTGCTAGAAGACCCGTTGCAGACCAGGCAAATCCAAAATTTGCTAGAAGACCCGTTGTCCGACAGGCAAATCCAAAATTTGCTAGAAGACCCGTTGTCCGACAGGCAAATCCAAAATTTGCTAGAAGACCCGTTGTCCGACAGGCAAATCCAAAATTTGCTAGAAGACCCGTTGTCCGACAGGCAAATCCAAAATTTGCTAGAAGACCCGTTGTCCGACAGGCAAATCCAAAATTTGCTAGAAGACCCGTTGTTCGACAGGCAAATCCAAAATTTGCTAGAAGACCCGTTGTCCGACAGGCAAATCCAAAATTTGCTAGAAGACCCGTTGTCCGACAGGCAAATCCAAAATTTGCTAGAAGACCCGTTGCAGGCGGTTTTAATCAGGATGAACAGAAACCGGTTTCTCTCTTCATATTTACATTCTGTCGGGAGGTTTTATCATCCTATTTTTTGTTGCAATTCTTGATGTGTACATTTTTGCAACTTTACTTTAATTGACGCCATATAGTCATTATTGTGCTGACGTGCCGTTAAACGCTGATATATACATATACATAATCTCATTGTGAATTTTGGAAGCGCGTTATCTTTACTGTTCGTACAACAAATATTATCGAGGACAAAATTTGAGTGGTCATGCATTGACATAATTGCCATATCATGTTATATTGCCTTTGTTTTAGTCATTAAAATAGATCACATGTGTGCAAGTTAAACGCAAAGGAGTCAGCTTGCCAAATTGAAATACCTGATTGACCAAAATATAAATAGTTCAAAAAGTAAACTGTGTTCTGCCTTTCTAAGCATATATTAGGATTATATTCTTTGATTTTGGTTTCAATAACGCAACAGTATATAAATATATATTTCTTTTACGCTTTTGTGTCTGTAATTGTTGTTGTTATTTATTTGGTTCGTCTGCCTTGAATATGGGATCCTTAGATCTCGAAAGCGCTTGGCCAGTTTCTCATGCCTGCTGCACTGTGTTGTTTCATGGTTTGTTGTTGAGGTGTCCTGAATATTTTGGTCTGCATGTGTTTATGTGCTTTATTAAAATTTATTCAATTTTGAAGTCTTTAAAAGAAACAAGTATTGCTAATTTGACCATCTGACATACAAGTATTTGTATTTTCATATGCCAAATGTCTAACAATTTGTGGTGCAATCAAGTTCTGCTTTGTTTGAATGCAGATACGTAATTCGTTGATTCACATTGTTGCTACAATACATTATTATTGTAATGGAAGGATGCACGTATATGCTTACATCAATAAAGAACTTTGAACTGCGTTTATTTTATTTTACATTTCGTATATGACTCTTTATACATTTCGGAAAAAAAATATTAATATTAATATTAATATTAATATTAATATTAATAAATGTACATGGAGGAAAAGCAGAACTTGTAGCAAATCTTCTGTAATCAAAGATAACTTTACATAGAAGAAAAGCAGAACTTGTAGCAAAATCTTTTGTATGCAAACATAACTGTACATGGAAGAAATGGAAAACTTATAACAAGTGTCAAAAGTAAAAACAAAGAACAAATCGACACGTGACTTTTAAGCCATTTAAATCAAAGTTAGAATAACAGAAAAAATACAACCGTTCATTGTACGCAAAATGACTATTTTATTTGAATATTTCAAAAAAGCAACCACGAGGTTCTAGACCTCAATCTTTTTATATAGGATGGCCCTAAAATTCATAAAACAGACTGGCCACTGAAATCTATTGCGTTGTTATCTAGAACTGTACATTACATCTAAATCAAATGAGTGTTTGAGTAATCTTCTTGCTGCCTGTTTGTTTGAACATATGTTACTGTTACAATATAACACAATGGGATCGGGCACAAGTTCTAACAACTTAAGTAGCCCTCTCCCTACATCAATCTGTCAAAAGTGCAAATCTTACGAAACATTAACACATAATCGATTTATCGAACCTATACCTAATTATGTGTGTAACTTCAACTCATTGCAAAAACCCATGGTTCTGAACTATTGAGTACTTTCAGCACATTAAAGTGTCTACAGACGGAGACTCAGAGAGAGAGAAGCAGCAACTAGAATTAGCAAAGCAAATCAAAAGAATACGGAAGTCAAAATAAGTCGGATTCAAGACCAAGCTGATGATTTACCGAAGCAATGTCATCACAGTGCGACTGTACGGCTCTGAATGCTGGAAGGTAACATCAAGAATAGCACAAAATTTTGAAATCGTCCAAAACAAGTGTCCGAGGAAGATTTTTGGTAAATTCTGGCCAAACAGGATAAAACATGAAGACCTTCATCAACGGACAGAATCAACATCTCTTGTCCAGATTGTGAAGAAAGGAAGATAGCGATGGCTGAGGCATGCATGCGGAATGTTACTGGATGCAGTGCCAAGAACTACCCTCGGCTGGACCCCGAATGGGACTAAAGAGGGGTCGGCCCAAAGAAACTTGGAGGAGTATTATAGAGAAAGAGATGAAGAAATGCGGCCTGACATGGAACACCATCGCACGTAGGGCTGCAGACAGTCAGCAGTGGCGTTCTTTCGTTGAAGCCTTACGAGCCATTTGCGGCACGACGAGGGAGGAGTAAGTGAGTCAGCACCTTAATGTTTAAATTGACTTAATAAATTGCATTCACTCTGCTTACACCCATTAAATAGACGGGTCCCTTGATATAAACGCAGTGTCAACATGAAAGTCATAACTGATAAAGTGTTAAAGGTGTTGTATCCAGCCAACATATTGAATGGAAAAGGAGATTATCTCTAATTTGTCTTTTGTTGGACACAATTTATGTGACCGAGAAAATGTCATATCCTGATATAACACTAATACGCTCATAGAAAAGTCTATGCTATGAAAATAACTTTTTCATTATTGATAGATATTACCGAAAAGAAACAAGCGCACACTAAGTGAACACTTTTGCTAATAGTATCGTTGCCAAACTTATTGTTTTAAAGCAATAATAGTAAATAATGGTGCCTCGTATATGCATAAAAAACAATATACATGTTTTGTTAGAAATTAGCGGGAAGAACGAGTCTTATAGGGCGTAGTGATACGTCGAGGCTGTCAGTCCAAGACGTATTCATAAGCTTCAAAAAGCGAGTTATTTCCACCATCTTTGAACAAAACATACATTCGGTTTTGTATTTATTGCATACCTACTCTTTTACGCTTCCTTAATATTTTTAACTTTACAGTATGAATAAAATTCAAAACGAATTGGGATATATAAATGTTCGATTCAGTGCATCTAAAGATATCGATACGCAGACGTAAAAACCCCCACATCTAATAGTTCCAATCTGGGTGTGCGATAGAATATACCTACTGAACATCTGTATCGAACACCAGATCAGCCATGTATGATTAAATGGGTATGTAATAAACTTGTAGTATTGCATATTTAGTTGATAATGTACAGACTGGTGGTAAAAGCTTAAAAACTGATTATTGCATGTATAATAACATACATAATATACTGTCCAAGGATACTAAACTTTGTGTGCAACTATAAACATCTACTGCAGGAGCTATGAGGGTGAACAGAGTAAGTTATTGCGAACCGAACCAGCTGCCTCAGATCATTCAGCCTCCCTTTCCGACTCCCAAAATCTTCCCAAAACAGCCAAACTCCATTAAAAAAAAAAAAAAAAAAAAAAAAAAAATAACCTCCTCTTTGTAGCTTCCAGCTGGAATACAAACATAAGGCATGTTAAAAGAGTGCTTATATTTTATGATCCTATAGGGACGGTCCACCCCCTGGTTGGACTAATAGGGACGGCCCACCCCATCGCCGGACTAATAGGGATGGCCCTCACCCTCGCTGGTCTAATAGGGACGGCCCACTCTCTCGCTGGCCGTGGTCCCTAGATTTTGTTGTTCTTTAGACCGGCTCATAACCGCCTGTAATTACAGTCCAGGATATAAAATGGTGAAATCTCCGGACAGATAGGAAATTTTGCTTTCAGGCGGAATGTTGGTATTGGTTATTTATTTATATCGGCCTATGAATGCTTTTGTGGATCTATGTATGTTGTTTGCGAACTCTCTTTTTGTAATCTTATCGTTAACTTGTCCCCAGAATTATTAACGAGAATTCAAAGATAATTTTCATCAAGCTCGATCTTTTCATCGATGATGACAATGTCTGCCAGAAAGTAGTTGAAAAGCGTATGCTTACTTTGTTTGTCTAGTGCTGTCTAGTGCTGTCTAGTGTGGTCTAGTGCTGTCTAGTGCGGTCTAGTGCTGTCTAGTGCAGTCTAGTGCGGCGTGTTAACATGCGCATATTTGCTGTGGTAGATGATTCAATCTTGGTTTTGTTTAGTTTCAACTGTAAAGCCACACCGAATAATCTTGTTATATACTTTCTAATAATACTTCTGCTGTTTGAGCGAGGTATTCTCTATTCCAATGGCTTGCACATACCATATAAAATTCGGTTTGGTAGTTTTGACATTTTGTGTACTGTAGTATCACTAATTTTCGTGGATTTTGTTGTTGCCCTGAACCAGGAATTCAAAGACCTAACTAAACATTAACCACATATGATGAAGATGCCCCCCCCCCCCCATTTTCTTACTATGTGTTATTCCTTTAGAGCAAGAAAGCTATTAGATAAATCAGAGTCATTTCTGTAATCTTGTAATCAAATATTAGCTTTTACATGTGTTGTTTTATCTTAACGCTTTAAAAAGAATGACAAAACATTTGATATTGTTTAATGCACACGTAACTATACGGTATCCGCTAGCTGTAATTTCCACTCACTGTCTTAGATCAATATGTTATGAGATAAGTAAGGGTAGAGAGAAATGACAAAAAGCTTTAGATATTCAAACACTAGTATCACTGAAAATGAAAGAAAGAATAATAAATGATACTAGTATATGAAAATCCGATTTGATACTTATTCCAATCGATTCTTCATTCAAGTGAAACTGTTCTCGATAAATTGCAATCCTCGCGAAAGCACGTCTCGTTTTATCCATGCATGATTAATCCCAATGAACAACATGACTGTAAAATACGAGAACAATTGCTTGAAGCACAATTACTAATGAAACACTCTATATATACACTAATTACAACAGAGTTTGGAAGCTCACACTTCACTGAATTTTAGACAAAAGCATTGAATAAACATCATCTCAATCAAGTCTGCTGGTAGACACAAGTTTTTGTCAGATACAAAATCCCGAATTACACAAGCTTTCTCAAAAGCAATGGATAATTAGGTCCGATCTTTTCACAAAGTTTCGCGTGAACCGGAATTGTCCATTCAGCAAGAATCGGCTTGATTGATGAGGTTTTAAGCTCCGCTAATACAGTGCACTTATCTTCACCAGTGACGTCTTCCGTTTCGCTATTTAGCATACCAGTTGGGGCAACGTGATTTAAATTATTCTTTTTCGCCTTTATTTATTATAAAGTCTGGTGGTTGAAGCTGGTTCATACATGAGGCAGGCTCAACAAAAAAGTGATTCCATTGTTTTTCAAATTAGTAAGCATCTTTGCACTTTGATGGGCTCTGAATCCATCAAATGCTGACATTGCTTGCTAATTGCATTTAGCAAGGGACAGCTGGTCGCGTGTTTGGTTCACATGTGGATTGATGACATTATTCAAACCGACGGGGATCTATCTTGAATTTTACCACTCTTAAGTCACGGTATTAACACCATGGTCGTCAGAAAGTACTGATGGTTCAACTTTGTGGTCAGTGTTTTTAAGGAAAAGATCATACGCATGTACTTTAAAAACCGATTAGCTTAGTGTTGTTTGTTGTGTCGGCTCCTTTTGATGTTGAGGGTAAGTAATTGATTTTGACAAGTGTTTGATTTGCGCTCACAAAGATGGAAGTATTGTTTTAAACATTGAAGCGACCGCCGTTTGTTGTGGCATGGTTTTGTTCTTTTATATTCTTTATTTTGGATATTTGTAGAGGTTAATCCATTAAATTAAATACCTAAAAATATGCAAACTTTGACAGACATAAAAAAAAAAAATAAAAAATATTTGTGTACCCCCGAAAATGTTTTTATTACAAAAACACGAAAATTGCTAACCATGAAAATAAACGATAATATAGTATGTGTTCTGTTATTAATAAGTTTACACTAATTTAAAAAGAAAACTTCGCTCTTCGAGTGTCCGTGGGCATTGCACAGGTGTTCTATATTGAACTGCTGCGTGTCTTTTGACTTGTAGACCGAGAGCATTTCGATGTTACAGGTGCACAGCGGTTATTTTACTGTTGCGTAAGGTGGAGCACGTCGTCGACCTTGAGCAGGCTTGCACTGGTTACAACGTGGCCACTTGCCTTGTCCTGCCGTTTATATGCAAGAAGCTACTTCTGGACAGCTTTGATGATTTCTTGCTTGGTAGGCGCATACTCAGCCTCGGCCCCTCTCAGCCGGTAGGGCAGCGACACGTTCGAGTTGAGGCAGATATTCTAGACGAGACACAACAAATACGTGAGATTGGACCATTGGAGGTAGTCGTCGAAAACCCATACCTTGCACTGGCACTCCTGGGAACATTGCACATTATTTGCATAGCCAAAGCACAAGTCTGTGCTCTGTGTATAAAGAAACGTCTGGAAAGTGCTTTTGTGACGCTCGAATAAAAGTTGCTGGGCCCTATCCCGCACCGCGGTTCTGAAAATCTGGAGACTATGAGTGTGTGAGCGGCCTTCCACTGCTCCAGAAATGAACACCAGCCGCGACAGGCGATGAGGGCCTTGAGCATCTCTTTACACTAGACGCTGTCAGATCTGCGGCGCATCCTCGTGTTTACGCTTTTAAGGACATCGTCCTTAGTATGATAGTCTTACTCGACCTCTTATAAGTAGCCCTCACGTTCCGCGATATCGCGTTGCCTCTGGCCATGGGCGGTGGTCGACCTTGGTCACTTGACAAATGTCTCGAGAATGTGATAGTGGATTGTACACACCTCGTCCCAATTTATGACAAGCGGAATGAACTTTTGACCACAATGTTCTGGTGTCCATTTTTGTTTCTTTTTGCCCTTCCAGCGAAAGAAGGTGTTGTAGGTTTGTATGTGGATATTACCACCGTACCGACACCGCATTTCTTTTGCAAACCTGTGGGGCGGAGTAAGGATAAGCCACCGTTAATGTAAGACAGGTGGTGCGTTGCTAGAGGATGGTCGGCCTTGGGCACCATTGAGTCTGACACTTCAGTTCTGCTCTTCGAGCAAGTGCAGTACTCGGGGTTTTAGCATGTAAGCTGCGTTGTCCTTGGGGGCTAACAATATTTCCTTTCTAATATCCTACTTCCCCCATGGGCTGTCTAAATTTACGACTCTTACATATATCACAGCATGCCGTAGTGGCAATGTAAGAGTGCTGGGAAACAGGCTGCACAACCGTCTAGTATGGCCACGTGCTCCTATTTGATGTAAATAGTCTGTCGCTACTCGCACGGCCATGCACAAGCTTATATGGAGGGCTGCAGGCGGTCGTAGTATTTAAATACGTTTCTGAGTGGTACCTTGTGAAAAACAACCAGCCAGCTGATCTCGCGGAATGTGCGCACTGAAACGTCCAGCTCGCCACGGTCAGTAATCAGTAAACGTAGTTACACTTGCAGCCGTTCGCACTACCTGCTGTAAATTTGCCTATGGTGATGCGATTCGTTTCCTTTTCCCCTGAAAGCCAGATTTTGGTTTGTTTCTTGTACGAATGATGGCCTCGGCAACCTCAAGGTGAGTGGGCACGCACGTTTTGACCATACACCGCAGCAAAGCAATGGCAGCCCAGACAAAATCGTTTCCAACATCATCGTTTTCTTTGGGTTTACTTAAGTGGCGGTCAAACCATGGTGAAAAACTTGGTGACATCTTGAGTAAGAGGTCCGTTAATACCCACATGTGTCCTCCAACTGCACGGGTGGCCAAAACTGTTCAAAGTATGGTGCACACCCATCCAATCCCAAGAAGCTGCCTGGGCAACAAGCGGTCATATCAACTCTCACTACTTCAGACACATTGTAGCCTTCAAGGTTGTTCCAGAGACCACAATGTCCAAACTCTACTCATGCCGGCTGGATATCCTCCAGCATAGTCGTTTCGCACTCAGGCAACGCTAGCAGCAGCAGAGATCTCGCTAAAGAGTTCGGTAGCCAATTCTTCAGCTGCAGAAGTGTACTTGCTGCATGCCTTGATAATCTATAGGTGCTTCTCTCTGGTTCTAAAGCAACTATCGTCCGCCAACACAAAGTATTCTATGAGATTGGGGTCCAGTGTTTTTCACCTCCACCAAGAACCCAAATTGCCTTTAGCTCACCTTCCATAGTCTTCTGAATGGCGTCCTAGACGTCCCTCTCGTAGTACTAAACTCGCCCCAAGATCGACGGAAAACTAAGGTTATTTGGCCAGGCGTGGCCGTTGTGGATGATAAGCTCTGTTGTTGCTCCCCTCGAGCAGTACTTGGCGCTATTATAAATCTGTAAGCCAGAGGATACTTTCCAGCTAGGCCACGTCATTGACAACTGCACCTGTCTCGCGGACTCTCATTTCTCATTCCGTAAATTTTGGCGGCGAGCAACCGTAAGCGCTTGGCTTTTGGGGACGTTTTCAAATCGAGCTATCACACGCTTCGCAAAGCAGTTTAGGTTGCCGACCTTCAAAGGAGCCAATTTGTCTAGTTCTGGCTCTCGAATGCTGCAGAGACAGTACACAGCTGCAGTTACCCGGTAAGCATTTTCATCGTATGGGTTGGCAATACCAGTAAGGAGTCCAGGTTTCCTATCGCGCGAAATCTCAACCACTTTATCTCCCTTGCGGTCTACGGTCTTCACCGAATCATGCTTGTCAGTTACAGTTCACTACTTCTTCACCATGCGAATGGAAATCTCTGCGCCTGTCAGTAGGGCAGCAAGAACAGAGGGAACGCCTGCATCGGTCATTTGACAATTTAAATTCAAGCCATTAACTCTTACTTGGTAGCCAGGCATAATGTCAAGATCTCCAAGTATAAGTGGGTCGTCATGTTCGATGCGAAACGTGCAAAGACGTGCGCAGCTCCGTAGACTTCAAATTCTTCCTTGACGACGATACCAATCAAAGTCTAGGTTTTTTGGTCGCATAGGCGCAGGATGCGGCGATTCCTTGTCAAAGTCAAAGGGGACTTTTTCCCTAATTTCAATACAGCCAAGGTTGCCACAATCCTGCTTCACCGTCTCAGTTGCCTGCTCTGCTGTCTTAAGCTGAGCAAGCTCTGTATGGGCCGCCTGTTGGCGATCGAGTTTCTCCCTAAGTTGCTGCAGTGCTATACAACTCCTGGGATAAGGGGGTCGAACACCCGTCAATTTGTTATACTTGTCATGTAATATACGTACTCGTTGTGCATGTGATATTTGTATCACTAAGTGTATACTTCTCAAAATTTTAAATAGTTGCACGTCAATGGCTACAAGCCTCAGAAATTCGCTGAGCAGCCGAGCTTTTTTTTCATTCCTCCGACGTGCCTTTAAAATTCCTGAGTCACAATCTCTACAAAGTGTTTATCGTGCCTTAACACCAATTCGGCACCCCGTACAATGTTCGACCACCCCTACGAGGTCTCTGTGCGTGTATGTGATAATATATTCGTTTATACAACTCTTGATACACCTCACAGTACTTCCTGTTGTGATCCAAGCGCAAGTACGGCATATTATCCCGCACTGTATACACGGCTGATGAGTGTCTCTAAATGATAGTAGATACTTGGGTATCGATATGTAAAGATTATGAGGTTGATAGTATTGTTTTGGTGATGATAGTAGATAAGTGGGTGTTGGATAGTAGATAAATGGACTCTGGATAGTAAATAACTGGTTGTTGATATTAGATAACTGGGCTCTGGATAGTAGATAATGGGTTGGTGGATAATATATCACTGATTGGTGGATAGTAGATACCTGGGTGTTGATAGTAGATAATTGGTTGTTGGATAGTAGATAATTGAGTGCTGGATAGTAGATAACTAGGTGGTGGATAGTAGATTATTGGGTGCTGGATAGTAAATAACAGGTTGTTGAATAGAAGATAACAAGGTGCCCGATAGTAGATAATTTGGTTTTGATATTAGATAATTGGTTGGTGAATACTAGGTCGCTGGTTGGCGGATATTATACAACTAGGTGGTCGATAGTAAATAATCGGATATTGATATGTAAAGATTATGAGGATGATGGATAGTAGATATGTGGGTGCTGGATATTACACAACTAGATTCTGGATAGTAGATAATTGGGTATTAATATGTAAAGATTATGAAGATGGTAGTTTTGTTTTTAGAAAAGGAGTGTAGAAGAGGTTGGGGATATTATAGAATAGGGTAATGAGTGTAACTTTATAAAAGGGACCATAGGGTAGTAAGGGGAGATAAAAGAAATTAGTTTTGTTATCAAGCAAAACAAAATACGGCATTTCATTTCATTTAGAGTGCAGAAAAATTCACATTTTCTGCCAAACACATGCTACACTTTTACAAACAGACAGACTCACCACACGTGTCGAAACTTATGACGTCATACCTCATTCCAGTTCGAGTGCAGACCGTCATCTCATGCTACACTGTTACAAAACATACCTTTCAAGATGGCGCCCATGCTAATTTCCATTTGGCTCTATAATCTTTCGATCCTATTTAACACAAACCACCACCCCACCCCGTTTGAGTCTAAAATGGCATCCTCTACTACTTACATTTTTTTCTTTAATATAATTTAATATAAAGTTTTATAAGCAGCCACTGTATGTGTTTGATATTGTATTTGTCGTTAGATTTATCCCTTATTCTGCCCCTTTTGATTCCATTTACAACTCATTCTATTATTTTTGAGAATGATAGTGATTTATATATATATATATATATATATATATATATATACACTTGTACACATTTAACATATATATACGTGTACACATTTAACATATATACGTGTACACATTTAACATATATACACGTGTACACATTTAGCATATATACGTGTACACATTTAACATATATACGTGTACACATTTAACATATATAAATACGTGTACACATTTTATATATATATATATATATATATATATATATATATATATATATATATATATATATATACGTGTCCGTATTTAAAATGTGCTGCTAGTATGAAACTTTGCACTACTACTTGACCGATTCGTTGTCGTTACATGTAGTTTATATAACTCTTATTTGTGTCAAGTTATCCTTTTACGGTCTTCCGTTTTTTAAAAATAATTTTTACATTTCTTTTATTAAGTTAACCTATTTTATGATGTGCAAACAAGTGCATATGATGCGCTTAAGCTCTACATATTCGTTTTTGGACTTTCTTTCATGCATATACACGATCATCAACAAAATAAGTTTTGTTTAATGCTCTGATCAAAGTAAATGACAGGTATAATTTACACTGTGATAGTGTTCTTCTTGCATTTTCCACTATTATGCATGAGGATTTGTGTTTTATGAATTATATTCGGTAGTCAATTATTTCTTTCCTTCCTGAGTTCAATAAATGTTCTACAAAAAAGGCATGATCGGCATGTGCAACTTTCAAGATGGGTTTGACCTTTTCGAATATAAAAACTCCGGTAAAACTGCAAGAAGTCGAAAAACTGTCCTTAGTACTCCAGTTATGCCCAAACTAAAATATCCATTGACTGGCACTCTAGCATAGCTATCAGAGGTGGGGGTGGGAGTCAGGTGGGTTGGGGGAATTGCTTTATGTTAATATCTTTCCCACTACACTCAGTGTAAATTAATATATTCCTCAGAGATGAAGCTTCTAAGGTTAGAACAGAGCGTTCAACAGATGATATAAAAAACGGTCGAATATCGGCTGTGTGATGGTAAGATGGTTAGGAAATATCTCTAAAGGCATAACCAATACATGATCTAACAACAAAATTATGTGAATTTTTCGCCATTATAACGTCTGAAGTCACAAAAAATTTGACGTTGATGAAATTTGAATGTGACTCTTGCAACAGAGCTGTAGAGTATCTGGGCAGACATAGAAAGTAACCACGATGTACACGTACGGCTCTATCTCAATATAGATTGGAGTAAAAGTCCAGAAAAAGGGGAGAATTTGATCAGTGACCTTGAAGATACAACCTTGAATGGTATACACAAGATAAAATCTGAAGGGGTAATATAAGTGTACCATTGGTTATACTGCGACATTGGACGCACAACGAATGTAAAACGGGAAATACATATAAATATGGTTTGGAAGCTGTGATAAGAATTTATTTGCTATTAGAATTCATTTGTGTGTGTGTGTGTGTGTGTGTGTGTGTGTGTGTGTGAGAGAGAGAGAGAGAGAGAGAGATTTATATCTTTATTTTCTCTCTATATTACGAAGAGTACAATCAATTGTATAAAGAATACGGCACAAATGGAAAGTAACAGTAATTAAAGGTGAGAAATAACATACATTTACAAATGATCATGCTTAAGTAAACGCATATATAGTAAACATTCACTATGAGAAGCAAGGAAAATTACCTTGATATATCATCGGGTCATAATTTGTTTTGGGCATTTGTTTTTCTTCAACACATTAAAACAGTGGGATTACCATGTAAGTGAACACAACTGACAATTGGCACAGTTGCAAAGTAGTTTTAAGATTTCCTGCTACAGTGAAATGAAAATAAATGTTAAAAAATTAATGAAATGATTAGCATTACTAAACCTTAAACGGTTAACAAAACACACGGAAGTAACATCAACAGAGAGAGAGAGAGAGAGAGAGAGAGAGAGAGAGAGAGAGAGAGAGAGAGAGAGAGAGAGAGAGAGAGAGAGAGAGAGAGAGAGAGAGAACATACTTTGTTTGAAATACTCACGGCTTTTATGTAGACAAAACCAAGAGAGATAGCTTTTCAAACTTAAATGTTTGTTCTCTTTTCATTTAATCTGGAGTGAATGCACAAACCCTGCATGAACGCTTTCAGTCCTGAGTCAACATGAACCTTAAATACGTAGGAAGCAATTTATAATTGATAATAAGTTTTGATCCTTGATAGAAGGGGCTTGAAATGGTATTTTGATACATTAATGCAGGATAAACTTTTTCTATACAAGATGCTTAAAATACAATGAAAATGCATAAATAGACCAAATACTTACGAATATATGAAACTGTATATCTTGCCAAACCTCATATAAAATGGATCAATATTATATCTTTGTTAAGAATTGCCTTTACTTGTACAAGTATCTTTGTTAAGAGTTGTCTTTCCATGTAGTTGTATATTTGCTTAGATTTTTCTTTTCATGTACTAGTACCTTTATTAAGAGTTGTCTTTCCGTGTAGTTGTATTTTTGCTAGAGTTGTCTTTCCACGTACTAGTATCTTTGTTAAGAGTTGTCTTTCCATGTACTAGTATATTTTTTAAGAGTTGTCTTTCCATGTACTTGCCTAGACATAGTTAAGACATAATCTTGTAATAGTTCTTTGGGAATTTAATTTGTCATGTTTTCGTTCAATGTTTGCAGCATGTATTAATTATACTTTCAATATACAGTTTCTTATAAATAATTGAATATAACAGGACCTTACATACTTCAGTACGATTGGTATAGTTCATTTTGGTATAGGTTACAATTCCTAACGCCATCACGTTGTGGATCTTTTTGTGTAATAAAACTGGAAATGTTCACAACATATATTGGAGAGAGAGAGAGAGAGAGAGAGAGAGAGAGAGAGAGAGAGAGAGAGAGAGAGAGAGAGAGAGAGAGAGGAGGGGGGGGTCTCATTCGAGTACATGGGGTTTCTTCCTTTTTCCACACATACTCTTGTTAAGAAATTCATTCCAGTTACAAGACAAAGAACAATGGCATCCAGCTTCAGGAGAGACTATCTGACTTCGGTGCTGGATGGAGTGTACTGTTGACTACGCACAATTTACAACTTAAGATTTGCCTATTTTTTTGTAATGATAAAAGAAGTGCATGTACAAGTGGGACAAAAACTGTTGAGCCCCCACCCCCTGAAAAGATTAGAAAGTAATTACATAATGAGCTTTATATTCAATATAGTGTAAAAAAAAAACTACATGCATGAACATTTCAAATACATTTTTATAGTTAAAATGACTAATTGCTGCGGTAAACATGGATCTAATTATACAATGTTGCAAGTCTAGAAGGTCACAGTAACATGAAAGTATATAAACTATTCCATCTTTTACCTGTCAAACGTGGCATGAATATAAAGGTAAATAGGTTTGATCATTTATTAACTTACGGTGGGTTCTACACAGGATTACCTAATTAGGGTGGGTTCTACACAGGATTTTGTAACTAGGGTGCGTTCTAAACAGGATTACCTAATTAGAGTGGGTTCTGCACAGGATTACTTAATCAGAGTGGGTTCTACAAAGAATTACCTAATTAGGTGGGTTCTACACATAATTACCTAATCGGGGTAGGTTCTACACAGGATTACCTAATCAGAGTGGGTTCTACACAGGATTACGTAATAAGGGTGGGTTCTACACAGGATTATGTAATCAGGGTGGGTTCTACACATGATTACCTAACTAGGATGGGTTCTACAGAGGATGACCTAATTCGGGTAGGTTCTACACAGGCTTATGTAATTAGGGTTGGTTCTACACAGGAGTACCTAATTAAGGTGGGTTCTACACAGGCTTATGTAATTAGGGTGGGTTCTACACAGGATTACCTAATTAGGGTGGGTTCTACACAGAATTACCTAATTAGGGTGGGTTCTACACAGAATTACCTAATTAAGGTGGGTTCTACACAGGCTTATGCAATTAGGGTGGGTTCTACACAGGGTTACCTAATTAAGGTGGGTTCTACACAGGATTACCTAACTAGGGTAGGTTCCACACAGGATTACCTTAGTAAGGTGGGTTCTACTCAAGGATTGTCTAATTAGGGTGGGTTCTACACATCAAACGTGCCATGAGTATGAGGTAAAGAGGTTTGAACATTGATTAACTTAGGGGTGGGTTGTACACAATATTTCCAAATCAGGGAGGGTTCTACACAGGATTACCTAATCAGGGTGGGTTCTACACAGGATTGAATAATCAGGGTGGGTCCTACACAGGATTACCTAATCAGGGTGGGTTCTACACATGATTACATAATCGGGGTGGGTTCTACACAGGATTACCTAATTAGGGTGGGTTCAACACAGGATTACCTAATCAGGGTGGGTTCTACACAGGATTATCTAATTAGGGTGGGTTCTACACAGGATTACCTAATCAGGGTGGGTTCTACACAGTATTACCTAATCAGGGTGGTTTCTACACAGGATTACCTAATCAGGGTGGGTTCTACACAGTATTACCTAATCAGAGTGGTTTCTGCACAGGATTACCTAATCAGGGTGGGTTCTACCATGGATTATCTAATTAGGGTGGATTCACTGATTACCTAATTAGTTGTATGTGAATCTTCCCATTGGCCAGCATGATTTAGCATATAAACTTCATGAATTTAGTCTTTAAGTAATTCGATTTAATACACCCAATTGTTCCTTATCTCTCTCTATATATATTCTAAAATAGCCTATTAGGCTATACATTGTTTGAAGAAAATTTATATAACTATAAACAAAACCAGAACCTAAAATTATATCTTAGATGAACAGAAGAAAAACCCGAGTGTAAATTGAATCTTGAAGCTGAAAATATGGCAATTTTATATAAAGCTTAATTTATATGAATATGTTTGGGAAAAGTCTAACTTACAATCCTGTTATGAAAGAATGTCTCTATTTGGACAGGTACAGTATTTCCGATTCAACATGGACTACATTTACTAGGAATCAGGCTTATTCTCTGTGGCCTGCTACCTTAATCTTTAAGTGAGTGGTATTTATTTGCTCTAGACATACATCAAAGCGAGGATTGGCAAATGGGAGTCAAAAGGAATAGTTTCTGTTGATAAGAAGTGATTTATAATCGTAAGCCACAATAATGGACCAAAGATTTACATCTATATCCCTCTTTTACCGAATCCAATTTATTTGACTGCTAGGCTAAGTAAATGCAATATCTCGACTAATCACTACATATACACGCATGGGATCCATCACATCAAATTTCATCACGCGACAGTAAATTATTATATGATATGGGAAGCATTGAAAGTAGGGACATTTTCGATAAGAGCCGAAGATGTTCTATTTATCATGTTTCATGTTAATATTTGCTGCTATATCAAGGCACAGTCGATAAGAACAAATCAATAAAAGAGTTCAAAATAAATGAAATGGGGTCCAGCTGGCCTCTTATTTCACATATCCTAGTTCTCATACTAAATAAAAGGTTTAGTCTTTTTCGCGCAATAATTTCCATATATCAGACTGGTCGTATGAATGATTTAAGCGTCAAACAAGAACAAATCAGACTGGTCGTATGAATGATTTAAGCGTCAAACAAGAACAAATCAGACTGGTCGTATGAACGATTTAAGTGTCAAACAAGAACAAATCAGACTGGTTGTATGAATGATTTAAGTGTCAAACAAGAACTGTTTTCGCTTCTTTTATTTTGGCATCCGTGATCTGTCGACTCTATTGGTAAATCATTTTTGTACTTACATGCGAATGTAAAAAAAAATTCTACCTAATAGCAAATATTTGCACACTGAACACTCATGACATACTTTTGTGAGTGAAACCATTAAATGGTTTGTGTGGAACGTTACAATCTGAGAATATTTATTTAGCAGATGTTTATTGACTACAATTCTACAATTAGTAGATTTTGTGGAATATAAATTAGGCCCTGTGTCTGCATACACTGTCAATTAAAAATATAAAGACAGTATATTTCTATTATTGTCTTTACTGTGAAAGGTAAATCATATTACATTAAAATGCTCTAGTTGCTTGGATTGCTGGGTAAAGTATGCCCTGGGTGCTTGGATTGCTGGGTAAAGTGGCAAGTTTTCATCCTTAAGGCCTACATGAAATTGTTGTCAGTCGTCCAGCTTTCGCTTGTCTTGTTATTTTGTTTTTTGATTTTTTTTTTTTTTTACAATTGTTCCACACTTTATATTTTAACAGGTGTAGTAAAGACTCACAACAAATCAATTTCAAGAGCGCATTTGTTTCTAATTTTAGATTATCCAGAAAATCCGCAATTATCCAAACAAAAGTATTTATGTATTTTCTAGAAGTTTGAATACTTGAGTTACCGCAAATAGCTTATCAAGAGAATGAAATTAATCTTTACCAGATACACGCCATAAATACTTTGAAATACATGCCATAAGTACTTTGAAATACATGTCATAAGTACTTTGAAATACATGTCATAAGTACTTTGAAATACATGTCATAAGTACTTTGAAATACATGAGATTTAGTTTGCGCGTGATTAGAATGTTACGAAAATGGAACAAATGGATTCATGGTTGAAAGAACGACAGTACGGATAAATAGATAGACAAATGGATAGACAAATCACAAGATACATTGTGAAAATTGGTACGACATTCACCTACTGAATTCAGACAATATTAATGAAAAATTTGTTCACTTATCCAGCCCATCTATTTCTTATCAAATGCCTACTGAAATAAGATGGAGCGATTTTTTGACGCCTGGTGTCATGGGGTAATTGAAATCTGAATGTGTTAGCAGAGAGGAGAATTAAGGTTACTTGTAAAAATCATTAAAAGTCACCAGATGTGATCGAACTCTCATTTTTTATATCTAATAGAATCATATACTTTATAGAAATATACAATGACGTATTGACTAACACTTACCGCCAAACAACATTTAATATTTTTTCCTAAAATTATTTTATTGCTTAATAAAAAAAAACCCCCCCCCCCCCCCAGCCCCCCCCCCAAAAAAAAATAAATAAAATGTGCAGAATGGAATTAGGAGAGAAATTTTTATAATTTGAGTAAAATAGTCCTTCTCCATACAAATCATAACATGGACAAGTGGACAACATCATGCTAACATTGCAAATTAAGTTACTAGAAATAATAATAATAATAATAATAATAATCTTCATTAAAAAACACATTTGGTCATGAATGACCCATCTGCCATGTGGTCCTTAATTTTTTAACAGGTTATGTTATAAAAAAGACCCTTACAAACACTCATTTATGCTCACACGCGCACTCACACAGATTTAAAATGGGCTAATATATGTAACTATTGTGGTCAACAGGTACATTTATTAACAATATACTATACACGGGTATACACATTTCAGCATGTCAGAAGTCATATATACACAGATAGAATAAAACATGCACAGTTTTACTCTGGATACAATGATACAACTCTGTATTGGGAGGCTTTAGTATATCGTTCCAGCTGGTCAAGAAAGAATTTCTTGAATGAAGAAGGGAATTTGAATTACGTATCCTCAGGGGTAAGGAATTCCAAAAGGTAAGTGCTGATACAGTAAAAGAGCTTTTGAAATCGGAATATGGAGTTTGTTATTAGTTGTAGATCTGAGATTACACTCTGTATTTGATAATTTTAATTCAATTAGGTTAGAGATATAATATGGAGTAAGATTGTTTAGAGACTTGTTATGTCGTGATTCCTTTAAAATAAAGAATACGTTTTTGTACAGGTATCCACTGTAGAAAATATTCGAGGGGGTCATGATAGGAAGTTTCAGAATTATTCGCGCGGTCCTTATTTGGAGTTTGTCAGTTTTGGATAGATTATAACTGTGTGTGTTTCCCCATATGGTACAGCCCTAGGCTATCAGTGGTATTATTTATCCAGAAAAAAACAAAGTTAAAGCGATTGGGGAGGTAGAAATTTTGACAGTAATTTTATGAGAATTATTCTTTTGACAACCATTGCACATTGGTGATCGATATGTGAATTCCAGCTGAGGTGTTGATCAATGTAGATACCAAGAAGTTTTTGATTTTTAACACTAGACACGTCTAAGCCATTCTGAGTTAGAATAAATCCATGTTAGTGGATAGGCGCTGCCTTGTTCCGATTTTCATACATTTCGTTTTAGATTCATTAATATACATTCTGTTTTGTTGACACCAAACTGATAAATTGTTGAGGTCGATTTTAAATTTATTTTCAATGGAGTCAAGAGATTTGCCAGATGTATACAGTGTAGAATCGTCAGCGAAAAGACCGATATATGAGTGCACTGGATATAAACGCAAGTCATTGATAAAAAGTAGAAAAAGAAGAGGCTCTAATACAAAGCCTTGAGGAACACCACTTAAAATATGACTTGAATCGGAAGTATATTTACCAGAAAAACAACCTGGGATCTGTTAGCGAGACATGACGTGAACCAATTAACGGAGTTTTAAGAAAATTTTTATGCTGATGGTTTTGATGAGCACCAAATGATCAACGAAATCGAATGCGTTTTTAAAATCAATGAAGATTGCTCTTGTAAGTTCGTTGGATTCGATCGCTAGTAGCCACTGGTCTATAAGTCAATGCAGTTTGACATGAATGTTTTTGTCGGAAAGCTGATTGTGATTTGTGGAGGAGTTGGTTCTTGTTAAGATATCCTAAAAAATGCTTGCTGACACGTTTTCAAAACCTTTTTTAAAGTCCAGATAGAACATATATGGGTCTATAGTTAGATGGGTCATTCTTTTCATTTCCTTTATTATGAATTGCGAATACTTTTTTTTAATTGCAATGACTCTGGAAATTTACAGGAAGTGATGCTATAGTTAATTACTCCTTTCAGGAACTGATTGACAAAGCCGACATTTTCAGAAATGTGGTGTGAATTCCATCTAGACCCGCTTATTTGTAAGTTTCTATTTTAGTGATAATATCAGTAGCATCAGTTAATGTAATTAGGGGGATATTAAAACTAACATGATCTGGTACACTTTCATTCACGGATGGAGTAAGTTTATCTATGTTTAGACTCTGTCAAATTAGATCTATCTAGAGTTTTGGAAATATTAGTAAAAATAAGGTTAAGTTGATTAGGCTCTGTATATGCAGACCAGTCTGGTGTTTGGGAAATATTACTAAAAATGAGGTTCAGTTGGTTTGCAATATCATTGTCATCAGTGTAACTAGTGCCATTAACTATAACCTCACATGGACTTACAAGTAATGGTTTTGTAAAGTTAGTTCTCGCAAGTGATTAAAGATGGATTTGTTATCAGAGTTTGAGGCGATAGTTTTTTTTGTTTGACGGAATTTGTATTTGTTTTAAAATGACCCTTGTACACACATGTAATTCATCTATCGAAGTCTGAATAGCTCTCAAGGCATCTGACATTTTCCTAGATTGAGTACAGCGCCAGAATCCTTCTTGGTGTGTTTTGCTAATACCAACACAAATATGATACCAAGACATGCAAATGTTACACCTTGTCATATTTTTTAATTATTTGTTTGATTTGCCTATTGCTTTACAGTCAGAGCTACATGTATCTTCATTTTCATGTTCTGTTCGATTTTCATCAGGTTTCGTCTAGACACTGCTTGAGTTTCTGTGTGTCTGTTTCACTTGTGTTATACTATTGTCCACACTGCTTCATTTTGCTGCTCATTCAAGTTATCACAATATGCATCGATGCTAATTTCACTTGGTTCAAACGCGGCAATTCATCGTTGAGCATGTCGCTGATGTAATGCACTGCGCTTTCAATAGATTTTTGGTTGTGATTGGGTAAATGTATACACATGTCAGCATAATCATATCTCTGTACTGTTGTGATTGGGTAAATGTATACACATGTCAGCACAAATCATATCTCTGTACTGAATTTGTTAAACCATTATAATTCGTCAAGAGAGAGATCACTGATCCGGGATATATATATATATATATATATATATATATATATATATATATATATATATATATATATATATATATATATATATATATATATACACGAATAACACGAATAAATAATATTATCATACAGGTTAGAGGATATTTAATTCGTACTTTGTAATCAATGTGTCAACTTTCGCAAGTTCTGGATCCAGTTTCACTGGTACAGAATGAAGGTCACTGATTTTATATTTTGGGTTTTTAGTTAAATTGTTCTAGAATGAACTTCAAGGGCACATCCATAGAATAGAAATAAGTCGTATAGTATTAGGAGTATATACGGTAATTTGTGCTGTTCAATTTTGGCTACTGTCCACACCCCGTTATCATGAGTCGCCCTTTTGTAGGGAATATATATTATTGTACGCTCGATAGCTTGATCTCTCCTTTGTTGAACAATGGGCTCATATAATGGACGACCTCATCTGTTCAGATCAGAAAAACTCACTACTTCATCCAAATAGGTAGAAAAAAGTTAAACGATTATCAAGACTGAGTTTGAACTGTTCAAACATTTCCAGAATAAAATAGTGCTTATCTTCACATTCACTTTCATAGCAAAATTAGTCAAATCCGTGGAGTATAGCCATCGTTAAGTTCTCTGTGCCAGTCATTATTTCTAATGATTTACCACCTATGTGCTCTATGCCAGGAATTATGTCTAATGATTTACCGCCTATATGTTCTATGCCAGGTATTATGTCTAATGATTTACCACCTATATTTTCTATGCCATGCATTATTTCTAATGGTTTACCACCTATGTGTTCTATGCCAGGCATTATTTCTAATGATTTACCACGTATGTTTTCTATGCCAGGTATTATTTCTAATGATTTACCACATATGTTCTCTGTGCCAGTCATTATTTCTAATGATTTACCACCTATGTCCAATTATAGAAACATGGATTTGTGTTTCTATCTTTAAGTATCATGATATAACTTTTCTCAGGGCTGATAATCAAGCGCCAATCATTTGCGTACATTACTATGTGCTTCAACTTGCGAATTTGGTTTAGGAGGTTGCAAGCAAAGCAATATTATCGGTTAACGTTAGATTACTACAATAAAGACTGTTAACTCTAGATCCGATGTGTGAATTCTCAAGTAGGTTTCATAAGTCATTTATGTAGACAATAACTTTTTGAACTCTGTGTCGGATGGTGTGACTTTACAGTACCCGTGAACTTATTTAGCAAAGGAATGTGTTGCGTAATGGCTTCGCATTATACCACGATGGAAACAAGGGCGACATTGGATACACGTGCTTCACCAGGGGGTGCGAGAACACAAAATATAGCAATACAATGAGCCACGAATACTCATTCAGGGATATTAATGGCTTAAAACCTAAAGGGTGACACATTTTCGAGTCTTCATTGTTTATAACATGTTTAATTTGTATAGCACTTAATTGTATCAGTCGCGATTATTACATTGAAATAATTTTGACCCAGTCTGATTTCCTCATGCTTCCATACATAATTTTGACCGAGTCTGATTTCCTCATGCTTCCATGTTGTTTTTTCCCCCATAAGACAAGACTAGCATTAAACAAAACCTGATGAAAGATGAAATGTATTATATGACCTACTACTAGTGACTTGGTTCTTCGCACGATTTGTTCAAGACGTTGTTGGAATGTGTTTTAAAGATAGCATTGAAGGCTTCCACAAATCAATCTTTAAATCGGAAGTTCAAATGAATAGAAAATATATGATTTCAAGGAGACTGAGTTATATATCATCTTCTAATTCCCACCATTACAAGTACTGTTTTGAAAATGAGAAGAAATACGATCGGGTACCTTATGTTTGCTTTATTAAAAAAATACAGTAATTATATATTATTAAAATCATCAACACAGAAACAAATTGAAATGATTGTCAAAATTGAATATATAGACGGTTTGTTTAAAATAATAAAACTAAACAAAGGTTTGGTTAGCAAGGGTGTGTCGTTGGATCAAATATTTGATGACCTTGGCACTAAATGGGTCATTTAATCGGTTATCATATATACCGTGGAGTAACTGGTGTATCTAACGGAAGGAAATGATAAAAGTCGGTTACAAAAAATACGCAGAGAATGAAAATCAAAATTCGTAACAAATAATACCCAGGGAAGTATTAAAGTAAGTAACAAGTAGTAATTGGGAAATGATACAAGTATGTAATAAATAATAATGAGGAAATGATACAAGTATGTAATAAATAAAAATCAGGAAATGATACAAGTATGTAATAAATAATCAGAAAATGATACAAATATGTAATAAAAGATATACTTCAGTAGCAGAAACCATAACTTCACCTCAGGTATGAGGCGACAAATCTCATAGAGTCTTAGAATTGATTATTCAATACGTATGTACTTTTCTATAGTCCTTTCGAATTTGTACATAACCATAGTCCTTTCGAATTTGTACATAACCCTAGTCCTTTCGAACATGTACAAAATCCTAGTCTTTTCGAACTTTTACAAAACCATAGTCCTTTCGAACTTGTACAAAACCATAGTCCTTTCGAACTTGTACATAACTCTAGTCGTTTCGAACTTGTACATAACTCTAGTCCTTTCGAACTTGTACAAAACCCTAGTCCTTTCGAACTTGTACAAAACCCTAGTCCTTTCGAACTTATACAAAACCCTAGTCCTTTCGAACTTATACAAAACCCTAGTCCTTTCGAACTTGTACAAAACCCTAGTCCTTTCGAATTTGTACATAACCCTAGTCCTTTCGAACTTGTACATAACTCTAGTCCTTTCGAACTTATACAAAACCCTAGTCCTTTCGAACTTGTACAAAACCCTAGTAATTTCGAACTTGTACAAAACCCTAGTCCTTTCGAACTTGTACAAAACCCTAGTCCTTTCGAACTTATACAAAACCCTAGTCTTTTCGAACTTGTACAAAACCCTAGTCCTTTCGAACTTGTACAAAACCCTAGTCCTTTCGAACTTGTACAAAACCCTAGTCCTTTAGAACTTGTACAAAACCCTAATCTTCGTTATAGTGACTTCATTTACTCTCTGGAGATTGAGAATATTATAGCCCATTTCTTTAAAGCGTTATGAAAGAAGCAGATTAATTACATACAATCTGGAGAAATTTAGCTAGTTTGATTGAATCATTTCTGTCTAATGTAGTTTAACTAGATGCAAACTGAACGTTAGTATGGTAGCTCTATGCTCCTCAAGCAATGATATAGTCATAGGGATGCCAAATTAAACGTTATTTTGTTTGATTCTCCAACATTGCGAATAATTTCATATTTCAATTTCTACTTTATTTACAAGCATGAATTTAGTATAGAGTTCAACATTTCACTAATGCTTCAAAATAAACTAAGGCTACCATATATAATACTGTGGAGGATATTGTTCAGTTTAAATTGCCTCGCTACTTGCTTTATGCTTACTCAATAAAATGACTTTGAATCTTTAGGCAGTAAGCTCATGGTTCGTTTGGCTGAGCGATCGAGCAGTAAATGGCAATTTAGCAGAAGACAATGTAAGAGGTATGAGCTACCAGAGCTTCTTCTTATCCCCTCAATGATAGGACATACTTTAATTAAATTAGACCAATATTGAGAACATAGCAACCGGTTCATTAGCTTGGTATAATATTACAGTGAATTTTGAGTTGGATTTAATATTCTCAATTTTTTAAATCACCAATTAGTATTTATTCAATTTTATGACATTTCAGAGAAAATTGTCAATTGTACAGGTTTTTTAAAAAATTCTAAATTACATCTATAATCCTTTTTGTTCTCCAATCAGCATCGAAATGTTTTCATCTTAAACTGTAAAGGGATCAATTATCGTTTTAATTTAAAGAGTTAGAAATAATACATTTTTGTTTGTTTTAATCAATAGATTTATTCTTTCTTTATTTTTATTGTTGGCGGTCTCTTCACGCTAACTAACAGCTCAGTCAGTATTTGCCATGTTCAGAGATTTCATTGCCTTTTTCTTGGATATAACTTAATGGATTTCACACTCCCACTAGCTAACAGCTCAGTCAGTATTTGCCATGTTCAGAGATTTCATTGCTTTTTCTTGGATATAACTTAATGGATTTCACATCATGCTTTGCTGTTTTCTTCCCACACATCATATACCAATTGTGCCCTAACAAACTTATAAACTTCTGCATTTATGATTAAAAAGGATATTTATGTACTTGGTGACCAATAGCTAATGTTTCAAAAATTATTTCGGACATTTTTTCGTTTGTTTGTTTATTTGTTTCAAAAACACAGCTTATAATTTTCTTGCAGTTTCCATTATCATCAAATTTGAACCATAATCCAGAATTTATTGAGATGAGGTTTAAACTTTTGTTTTGAAACAAACAAACATGTGGATGTCGTTATTATAAAGTGTTTCAATGTGGTAATATGCATACTGAGTTATGTCTGCATATTGTTTCAGCATGTACATGACACCTGTTCAGTAAAAATACCCCCAAAACATACTGCCAGATTTTGGTACCGTGTAATTCAGCTTATAAAGGCACACACTTAATACGTTTGTGCTGTTTGCGAGTGTATAGAAAAACTTAAAAACCTTTCAATGTTGAGACTGCAATCGTTTGTTTATGCTACATACCAATAATTTAAATATTTTTCCAAGTAATTTGTTTCTTAAAAATAAACTTGTATAGCCATTTATAATGCTACTGCCTGATGGCTACCAGTTTGGCCCCAATGAGACCGCTATAATTTCACTTCACAAACTGTTTACCCTTTCTTACTTTTGATAGCAAACACTGCTCCTCAACTCTGAAGTAGTTAAATAATCTTTATAGTAGTCCATGTCTTTCTGAAGACATATACTTTATTCTTAGTTAGACAAATTCTTAGGCCTTCGTTGGTAGTATGACTCTTACTTTTCGAAGTGAGTGGGGTGCTTTATTGTCTGACGACAAAAAAAAAAAAAAAAAAAAAAAAGATAATAATAATAAAACAGACTGAGAGCATAACGTGATGTTTTCCCATAATGATTATTAAGATTATATCATGATGTTCCATAAAAGGGCCATAACTCTTCACAAGCATTTTCTTTATGTTATAAGATTTATATTTTACGTATTTTATCTCGTACAGCATACTTGAAACAGTAGCTGCTACTGATTTATTGTCGTTATAGCAAGTTTCAACATCAATATTTTGGTTATCATAGTACTTGCTCTATTGGGTTTGTTGATTAAACTTCACCAGTCAAAAAAAAAACCCCCACAAAAAACAAAAAAAAACCCCTAAACACCCTCCCCCCCAAAGAGCCACCCTTATTTAATCATAGTATCAAAGTGAATGCTTATATGTATATTTAACATATAAACACCAATGTGAAAAGTTGATGTTGCATGCATCTTTGTAGATTACTATTCTTAAATATTTCTGCTACCAATTTATACTTGTCAAGCGAACAATCTGACTGAATAACCTACAAAGCAGCAAAGTTCCCTGTCTTCAATTACTAATCAATCAAGACGGAAACATAATTTCCATGCCCGAGACTAAATCTGGTCAAATAAAATTTTGCAGCAGTGACAACAGAATTTGTTGAATTTGATAAAGGAAAACTATTTTTCTAAATTTTGGAGTAAACTAGAAAACAAAGGTTACATATATTGACTCAGCTGTAAGGAGACTGTTAGACTTTTATGTCACACAACTGTTGTCTGATATAAGATTTTTATTTTAAACTTTCTACATCAAAAAACCTGTAATTAATTACGTAATTTTTGTTAATATTGTTTGCTTATAAAAGGGATATGTGCATCTTGTTTGACACCCTCACAGGTAGCCTCTTGTTGAAATTTGTCTGATATACCTTAGAGTTTTACTATTTTTGTATGCTATTGCACATATCTTCTTTTATAAACCCAAACAAAATCACAATGAAAAGATAAGACACAATGTGTAATAATTTGAAAAGAAAAATTAAATTCGTCATTGTGCCTTGTTTTATTTACTTGCTTTCAACAGATTGCTCTTCGTTTTGATGTATGTTTAATATAAATCACATTTTGTTGATAGATTCATTGAATTATGTTGCACGTTAGAATTGATCAAACTCAAATATTGACCGCCTGCCAAGCAATCAAACTTTATTTCCTGACCTGAAACATAGCAGATTAAATTTTCTTCAAGACATTACATTTATTGAATTGTCTAGAGTGGTAAGTCGTAGTTTGTTCGTATTGATATAAGACTACGAAAGTGCCGTTGTCATTTTTATGTAGGGCATAAATCAGTTATAACAAAATCTGCACTCACACATATCATTTATTTTACCCTCTTAATATCAGCATTTGTCTAATATTTCAAAATAAAGTTTTGTGTATGTTATGCTCTGAAAAATGCACTTTTTGTGAGTAGAGTCCACTAGAATCGGGCTTTAATTGTTCATAAAAATGCATTTATTATGAGTAGAGTCCACTAGAATTGGGCTTTAATTGTTCATAAAAATGCATTTATTGGGAGTAGAGTTCACTAGAATCGGGCTTTAATTGTTCATACAAATGCATTTATTATGAGTAGAGTCGATTAGAATCGGGCTTTAATTGTTCATACAAATGCATTAATTATGAGTAGAGTCGATTATAATCGGGCCTTAATTGTTCATACAAATGCATTTATTAGGAGTAGAGTCGATTATAATCGGGCTTTAATTGTTCATAAAAATCCATTCATTATGAGAAGAGTCGATTAGAATCGGGCTTTAATCGTTCATACAAATGCATTTATTATGAGTAGAGTCGATTATAATCGGGCCTTAATTGTTCATACAAATGCATTTATTGGGAGTAGAGTCAATTAGAATCGGGCTTTAATTGTTCATAAAAATGCATTTATTATGAGAAGAGTCGACTAGAATCGGGCCTTAATCGTTCATACAAATGCATTTATTAGGAGTAGAGTCGATTATAATCGGGCTTTAATTGTTCATAAAAATCCATTTATTATGAGAAGAGTCGACTAGAATCGGGCTTTAATCGTTCATATAAATGCATTTATTATGAGTTTAGTCGACTAGAATCGGGCTCTAATTGTTCATAAAAATGCATTTATTATGAGTAGAGTCGATTAGAATTGATCTGTATTTGTTCATACAAATGCATTTATTATGAGTAGAGTCGATTAGAATCGGACTTTAATTGTTCATAAAAATGCATTTATTATGAGTAGAGTCGACTAGAATTGGGCTTTAATTGTTCATAAAAATGCATTTATTATGAGTAGAGTCGACTAGAATCGGGCCTTAATTGTTCATACAAATGCATTTATTAGGATAGAGTCGATTAGAATCGGGCCTTAATTGTTCATCTCTGAATCAGTTAAGTCTTATCAATATAAAACCCTTAACCTTAATAGTATTTTTTTTGCGTCTTACATGTTTGGTTTTTAACTTATATAGTTCTCATATGATAACAAATTTAAACCAGGGAAATGGTAAATTATTTACTACATTAAGATTCCATTTCAGACTTGAAGGAAATAATATACTAAGTTACTTTTAAATTACTTTTCTCTGAATTGATACATTCTGAACATTTCTGAAACATCATTGTGAAATATACACATCAAACGTTTAGAAATGAAAATATTCCAAATGATTTAAAAAATATATTTTTAAGAGTAATGTAAACAGATTTGGAGAATGTGTACAATTATAAAGTTCATCACATCAAAACCCCTATCTTGTATTAATTCTTGCTTGTTCTAAGAATACACTCTGCTACACAAGGCAGTTACTGCCATATGGCACTATTAATTCTTCCACAATGAAGTCAATTCATAATGACATATATAGATTAAATATTATTTGGAGATGGTTATTTTCATTTCCGTGCTTTTAATATAATGAAGACCTAGGCAATTGAAGATCATCGATATTAGATATTCTTCAAGATGTGTGTATTTTTAGCACGGTAAGAGAGCAGAAATTATACCAGTAGTAATAGGGGATGCTCTGGAGAGAAAAATGACCCTTTGGGGACAACGGGAATTAACATTATGGCCCCCATTTTGAAAGTATGATCCGCTTGGGACAAGGGGGATTTGCCATTAGGTTATGGGCTTAACATTATGGAAGAGTCTTTAAAACAGCGGGAATGCGAATGTTAAAAATCTTCAAGATATTATCATTGTGGAACGGTGTAGCGGAATTTAACATTGACATTATTGACCAATACCCATCCTGAATGACCAAGACTTACACCTACTTACCAACACACCGTCTCACTAACACCAAGACCTACCGGCCATCACTCACACCTATTAACCAATGCACAGTGTTAGTGACTAGACTCCATATTTTCACGAACACCCACACCTACTGACCAGCATCAACCTCTACTCACTAATACTCATACCTACTGACCAGCACACAGTGTTGAACGGGATGTAAAATAGGAGGTGGAATCAAGAAAAGACAAAAAATATAACCCTAAAACCCTAAACAAAAGGAGAGTGAAAGGAAAAATACAAACATACCATCAATCACTCACGCATATATCATCACACATTAAAATAAAGGAGGGTAGAGAGGGTTTAAGCTTTATATGGATATACACATAGACAAAAGACAAGCAGACATAAAACATAAAACATAGAAGTTGGCAATGACTGAGTAATATCTCTGTTTCTAGAGATCTGGATAACGCTGTAAGGACCGTTGGGGAATAACAAAAGATTCTTTCAAGAAGGCTACACGTCTTCACTTTTCTTCTTCTTAAGCTTCTTCTGACCATCGGTCCATACACCAATACTATTCTTAGGTACCTTTGCCCTCACACAATAAAGTTTTCTTTTCCATAGTTCAGTATCTGTGATGCGTGTTATTGTCCATGTTGACTTCACACAGATTGGGTATTCCCGATCAAACTACATCCTGGAAATAATGGTTGAGGGTTCTACACTATTTCACATCTTAGTTTCGCTTGAGAACGGATGACATAATACATGAAAGCGTGACTTTATATAGACTAGGCCAGGATCGAAACTGAATTAGAATCTCCATCGGTCAGAACGCGTGTGACATACTTCATTTATGGTGTCTGTTGTATCTACCATTCAGAATGCAGGAGGACGTGTGACGTCCCTGAATACAAAGATTCTGTGTTGGAGTGCACCTGCAGTGGTTAAATATATACTTATACCCGGTGTGACAATACTACTGCTGCTGCTGTGGCTATTCCATAGAATGACTTGGATTTTGGATTTGACTTTTTGCGACTTTTGTTGTCCTCATAGAAATGTTTTTTATTTTACGGCAGCTCCTCCTCCTTCTATTGTATTACTACCATCAGTACAAGAATAGAGTTTAAAAAAGATAGGAAGAGCTATTGGCTTCTCACAACGCCAAATAGAAGAAGAGACTTTTATGCAGAAATCCAATACAAATAGACCTTCACAATCAAAGAATTATAAATCTCATATGACATCGACCACAATGATTACCCATTGAGACTCCAGCACCGGCAGCAACTACCACACAGCAGCAGTAGTGGGACTAACACGTGGAGGAGGTTTAAGGCAGTCCAATCTGATGATTTTACTTTGTTCTAACCCAAAGACCCCCTCACTACAATAAAAATGTGTGTCTGTGTGTGTTTCGATATCTTGTGAATAAAACAAAACAAAACAACAAAACAAAAACAATAAAGAAATGTTCACACTTGCGTATATTTTAATAGTGATCTCTTCCAATTTCTCGGGGTACAATGGTGAGTTTCTTTTTTCCCAACAAGGAGCCGAGTTTTCAAAAGTCAACTTGAATGAAGCCCAAATCCTTTATATGAAAGTGGGAAACGTACACTTTACAAATCCTATGATTTATTTTGCTATGCCTTTGAGTAGAATGCCTAAAACATTTTGGAATGAGTCATAATTTTCTCAACTTCAGATTTCTTATTTTAAACCTTTTTTATTTCTCACGTTTAACATTTACAACAGGAAAAATAGCATGTTCTGGTGTTATTTTGTTGCTACGTTCGGGTCACTTTCTCGGTTAGAAGGAAAGAATAAGCCAACTTTCATTTGAAGTTATTAATATATTTAGTGAGATATATTCTTCAAATTTCAGATAGTTTTACTGTTTGCATTTCAAATGTTTTCTTCCTTTCTATTTCTCTGAATATATGAATTCTGTACATTTGTCAGAAATGATTGTGAAATATACATAACAATCCTTGAGAAATGAGGATATTTCAAATGATTTTAAAAGCATTTATTTAAAAATATTGTAAACATATTTCAAGAATGTGTACGATGGTAGAGTTCATCACATAAAAATCTATATATTGTATCAATACAGACTAATCTCTAGAAATACACTCTAGTAACTAAGGCAATTCATGCCATAGGGCACTATTAACTCTTCCACCATGAGATCGAACACTAGTGACAGCTACTGATGAAGCATTATTTGGAAGTAAACATATTCATTTTCATGTTTTGAAATCACAAAGAACAAGGCATTTGAAGATCGACGATATTAGATAATCCTCAAATTGTGGGCATTTTCAGCACAGTAAAAGAGTAGAAAATATTCCTAAAAGAAGAAAACTAAAAAAGGTATTATTAATGTATAACATGAGGATACATATTGAGGATAATCTAGTGTCCATGTTATTAATGTATAACATGAGGATACATGTTGAGGATAATCTGATGTCCATATTATTAATGTACAATATAAGGATACATAGTGAGGATAATCTAGTGTCCACATTATTAATGTATAACATGAGGATACATGTTGAGGATAATCTGGTGTCCATATTATTAATGTAATATATAAGGATACATAGTGAGGATAATCTGGTGTCCATATTAATTATTTACAATATAAGGATACATAGTGAGGATAAGTTGGTTGTCCATAATATTATTGTACAACGTAAGGATACATAGTGTCCACATTATTAATATACAAAAATGAGGATACATATTGAGGATAATCTCGTGTCCATATTATTAATATACAAAAATGAGGATACATATTGAGGATAATCTCGTGTCCAGATTATTAATATAGAAAATGAGGATACATATTGAGGATAATCTCGTGTCCATGTTATTAATATACAATATGAGGATAAATAGTGAGGATTATCCAAATAATACAATAAATAGAGTTGTTTCTTCGAATCAGGATTTTTTTTCTTCTTTTATAAATATGAACCATCCACAAAATAATGACATAACAGCTGCATGTAAAAATCTGACCTATACACCAATTTATTTAAAGTTGCTCTTTTTGTGTTTATAAGTTACCAATGCGTATATTCCATAATTTATCATATTTTTCAGACGCATTGAATGGTATAGTTAAAAGTAAATCAAATACTTAAAGAGGGTCGAGTCCATGTTGAAAGTAAAGTGTTAAAATTATCATGTTACTGCAATGTTACATATATATATATATATATATAGATATCTAGATATAGATATATATATATATATATATATATATATATATATATATACAAACATTAAATAGCACTGTTTTGAAAAAAAACTGACACACACACACACACATATATTTGTATTCATATGAAAGGCAGGATCGTCTTGTCTTAATTGTCAAAGGACTGCTGAGAAAAACATTAACATTAAAAGGTTCAAAAGTATCTATTAAAATTCTCCAACGATTGATCTCACAAACTGTAACACAGGATTAACTTTTAAAATCGGTAATGCCACACGAAACTTTGACTCTTTTGTGGGAAGTTATCAATGTACTTATATTTATATGCACGGTTACCTGGCACATTCTGTATTGGTAACCAATTTTTATATCTCATTTTATCATGGCCATTCCTTAGGTTTTAATCATACATACATATTATTGTGAATGCGAGCTTTAACAATTTGATCAAACTTTGTTATGAAAACGCATGTTATGGAATGAGAAAATCCATTGGATGTATATTTTAATATCCTATGGTTGTGAATGCAGAAATGTATTTTTTTCAATCTTTTGATTGCATGAGAATAACGAGTCTTTAATTTAACATGATGTCTGCCAGACCATATAGAGAAGGGAATAACAATGCCATAAATAAACATTAATCATCTACAATTTTAACTGGCATTACAAAATCTTTGATGCTACAAAGCCAAGTCCGTCTACAACATTCCCTCCGCTTTAATAATTTTCCACAACACAGCGTCGACGAGACGTCAAATCCATTAGTCCTATAAAAACATCGATAATATATTGATATAAAATTCAGTAAATGTTGCAATAATAAAGATTTTATTAGAATGCACTTTCAGAAGAACATGTGGCATTTCATTTATTGAGCAAAACATAGCAGTGAATATAAAAAGATGCGACCTGCCTCTTTCTTGGACTATTGTATCCCTAATGCCTATCAAATCAATCAGCAAAATGAGTAAATGTCAGTAATGCGAACACTTTCAAGAGTCGTAATGTTTTCATGTTCAGATTTGTCATTTTAAACTTGTTATAGTTCTCACATGATAACAATGTTACGACAGGAAAAATATCACGTTCTGCGGTTATTTAATTACTACGTTCGGATCACATTCATGGTTAGAAGGAAAGAATGAGCCAAGTTTATTTGAATTTACTTATATGTTTTACTGAGATATGTTCTTTCTACTTTCATATATTTTTACTGTGTTAAAATTTCAAATATTTTCTTTCTTTCACTTTCTCTGGATTTATGAGTTTTGTACATTTTTGAAAAATCATTATGAAATAACAGTTATGAACCTGCAGAAATGAAGCTATTTCAAATGATTTAAAAAGCAATTATGTAAGTGTATTGTAAACACATTTTGAGAATGTGTAGAATTGCAAAGTTCATCCCATCAAAATCTCTTTATTTTGTATGAAAACAGACTCATGTCTAGTAATACACTCTAGTACATAGGGCAATGACTGTCATATGGCATTATTAACTCTTCCAGCGTGAGATCAAACACTGACAACAGATACAGGTCAAATATTATTTGGCAGTAATCATATTGATTTTATTGCTTTTAAGTTACAAAGAACTAGGAAAACTACGGTAGCTAAGTTGCTAGAGTGTCAGACTCGTAATCAAAGGGTAGCTGGTTTAATACCCGTCCATTCAAACCCGGATCGGCTGCCTTATTGTGTCCTTCGGGAAGGCACTTAGCTCCTATATTCTCAGCATGATATATAGCCTATAATGTGTTAAAAGTGCCGTTAAAACCAAGAAAAATAAAATTTAAAAAAAATCAAAATTAATAAATAAATAAACAAATAAAAGAATAAAAACACACAAAAGCACACAAAACCCCCACAAAGGACTAGGCAGTTGAAGATCGACGATATTATATAATACTTAATTTGTGAGTATTTTTAGCACGGCAAGAGAGCAGAAATTATACCTAAATGCAGAAGAAAGTCAAAAAGGATAGCGCTATTGTGTGAATTTGTCATTGTACGGTATTTATTACTGTATAGTATTAGGATGTAAAGAATTGATAATTAGGTATCCATATTAATAATATACAATATGAGGATACAAAGTGTGGATAATCAGGTATTCATATTATTGATGCATAATATGAGGATATACAGTGTATAATATGAGGATATACAGTGAGGATAATCAGGTATTCATATTATTGATATACAATATGAGGAAATACAGTGAGGATAATCAGGTATCCATATTAATAATATACAATATGAGGATATACAGTGAGGATAATCAGGTATCCATATTAATAATATATAATATGAGGATATACAGTGAGGATAATCAGATATTCATATTATTGATATACAATATGAGGATACACTGAGAGGATAATTAGGTATACATATAAATAATATACAATATGAGGATATACAGTGAGGATAATTAGGTATCCATATTAATAATATACAATATGAGGATATACAGTGAGGATAATTAGGTATCCATATTAATAATATACAATATGAGGATATACAGTGAGGATAATTAGGTATCCATATTAATAATATACAATATGAGGATATACAGTGATGATAATCAGGTATTCATATTATTGATATATAATATGAGGATATACAGTGATAATAATCAGGTATCCATATTATTGTATATAATATGAGGATATACAGTGAGGATAATGAGGTATCCATATTATTATTGATGTACAATATGAGGATATACAATGAGAATAATTAGGTATCCATATTATTGATATACAATATGAGGATATACAATGAGGATAATCAGGTATTCATATTATTGATACATAATATGAGGATATACAGTGTGGATAATCAGGTATTCATATTATTGATGTACAATATGAGGATATACAGTGAGGATAATCAGAACCTTTCTAAATATTTCAATAAGTAAAGTTGTTTCGAGGAACCATTAATTTTTTACCAAAAAATATATAAATATGCACCATCCGCGAGATCATAACATAACAGCTGCATGTAATAATCTAACCTAGCGCCAATTTATCCAAACCTTTCTCTTGTAAAGTACTTATTAAAATTCTACCACGATCAATCTCACAGACTGTAACACAGGATTAACCACTAAAATCGGTAATGCCACACGAGTCTTTGACTCTTTTGTGGGAAGCTATTAATGTACTTATATTTATATGCACGGTTACTTGGCATATTTTGTATTGGTAACCAATTTTTATATCGCATTTTATCATGGCTATTCCTGTAGTTTTAATCATACATACATATTATTGTGAATTGGAGCTTTAACAATTTTATCAAAGGTTGTTATAAAACCGCAAGTTATGGAATGAGAAAATCCATTGAATGTCTATTTTAATATCCTATGTTTGTGAATGCAGAAATGTATTTATTCAATCTTTTGATCGCATGAGACTAACGAGTTTCTTATTTAATATGATATCTGCCAGACCATATAGAGAAGGGAATAACAATGTCATACATAAAATTTAATCATTTACTATTTTAACTAGTTTCACGATCCTTTGATGCTACAAACCAAGTCCGTTAGTAACATTCCGGCTGCTTTACTAATTTTCTACAACTCAGCGTCAACGAGACATCAAATCCATTAGTCCTAGAATAAAATGGATAATATATTGGTATCAAATTCCGTCAACGAGACATCAAATCCATTAGTCCTAGAATAAAATGGATAATATATTGGTATAAAATTCCGTAAATTTTGGAGTAATAACGATTTTGCTAGAATGCTCTTTCAGAAGAAGATGTGGCATTTCATTCATTGAGCAAAACATGTGAATATTTAAAACAATATTGTGTTTTTTTCCTGTCTCTTTCCTGGACTATTGTAGCCCTTTTATCTATTAAAGAA